>JAQPPZ010001257.1:0-45164 GCA_028583015.1 Wollemia nobilis | reverse complement strand
TTGGGAACTAGAAAAACCACATTGTAAAGACTAGATCCTTACTGTTGGGAAGTACATATATTTTACAAACAAGATCCAATAAGGTGATAATCGAAAGAGACTCCAAAAATATTATCAACTCTCTAAAAGAGGAACATGAGGCTAGTTGGTCTTTTAATGAAATGATTTTGAATAGTTGACTGAACCTATAGAAGCTTAATAATATAAAAATACAACATATCTACCATGAAGGAAATCAAATAGTGGATTGGAAGGCAAATATAGGAGTTGGAATTAAGGAAAAATAAGATTGGTATGTGGAGTTCTCTCTAGGTTTGATGCTATTAGCTCCAAATTATCATCCAAGTGATGAACACCTATTGGAGTAGAAGAATATAAATAGACCCAATAAGCCAATCACTTGATTCCCACTCAATAGATCAAAGTATACCTACCATACTAGAAAAATACAGTTTAAAAGGTTAGATCAAAGGAGGTACTATATACCCTCAATTATTTGGAATGGGATGACTAAGTTTCTTTTGTATTATGCTACTATTATGGTCTTATTGTCTTGTTTCTCTGTTGGGCTATTTATCCTTTAGTGTTTTCTACATCTATTATGGTTTTACTTTTATATTTGGATTATGTATTGTGTTAGTAATGCTTCTAGTAGGAATGTTTTATCTCTAAGGGTATTTGTTCTTAAGCCAAAAAAACTCATTATATCCTGAGGTTTAACTGATGTTAGTAGTTTATTCTTGGATAGGTTGATGCAACATATTGCAATACTTTTTATTATCTATGGTTTGGGGACCCAAAAATACATATTACCTTAATCAAAAGCGAAACTAACATTAGATAATATACATATATAATACCAATTTTAATTTTTCTCCTCCATGAAAATGTACCAACAACACCTTTATGTTTACTTTTAACAATTTTCCATCCTAATTTTTTTGTCCCATATTGTTAAAATATATTATGAATATCATAGAGAAAATTTTTTAAAGCAATCCCTCATATTCCAAATATTAAGAAATAATAATTCCATGATATCTCTTTTTTAGGGATCTTATTCATATGCAGAGTATTCCCAAAAAAAAATTTATCACAAATATTTATATTAATCTATAAGTATAACACATATTTTTTTTTTTATATTTGTATTCATTTATGGTTTCCAATACTGATATATCTAGGATTTTACTTTCATGTGTGTTTTGCTTTGAGAATATTCCTCTCTCTTTCCATTCCCATAAACACATTTGTGTTCATCAATATTTTTTATTTTTCTAGAGTATTGATAATTAGACTTATCATTTATAGGTTTATGTTGTCCTAGAGAACTTTAATTGCAAGGTATATCTCAAAATAATTATTTGATCCTAAAAATCCCACAGTATAAGGATTGTGATCCATAGTACATACTCCTTATGTTGGATTAAAAAACATTAAATTTTATAGATGACCATACTACTTTCTTTATTATGTTACTCTTAACCCCTAAAGTACAACCATAATGATATTTAGTTTTTTAATCCTCAAAAATTGAATCATAGGGAATACCACAAAATCTTTTTTTTTAGGTTATACTTAAGTGCAATGATGATTCTTGTTTGTAATTACTTTCTTATGCTACCTAAAAACCCCAAATTTCTATGTACATCATCTGCACTATTTTCTTATTATCCTACTCTTGAAACCCTAAAGGGATATCTCTACACTACATCCACTTCATTGCATAGAGAGGATTTTATATTACTTCAAAATTACCTCCACATATTCATTTGCATATTTAATTTCTTGTAATAACTGTAATTATACTTAGTTATAATTTATGTCCTTCTTTCTTTCTTCTAGAGATTACTTTTAGTAAACTACTATGACATTTTACTTCTAATGATGTACACTATTTTTTTATAATTTTATTTTCATAATTCCACATTCTTGGTAATGGAAAATTCTTGCTCTATTATATCTTCAATTTTTATTTTATCTCTTTGATTTGCTTTGAAATTTATCTCATGCTCATTTTTTTTCTTTATCCATTATTTTACTTTCCAATCATTTTTTATGTATTCAATCTGATAACATTAGATTACTTTCCAATCATTTTTTATGTATTCAATCTTGATAACATTAGTGACACAAAAATACAAAACTTTCATTATCCACTTGTTGATACCTTTCTCCTAATTTAGGTCTAATCTTAATATGTTAGAGCAAAGGTTTTAAAATATTTATGGTAATACATATCCACGTATATATAATGTGTCTTCATACCTTAGTTATTATTTGCTCGTTGAGGAACTCCTCTAGAACATTATCAATATTATTAAATGATATGAAATTCTAAAAATCATAAACCACAATAAAATTGCTTTGATAGATTTTATCTCCATAAAAAATATTAATACATGGTGTCCAATACAATACATCCACCATCTTAAAAATGTTTCCACTGTATATGTAATTTTCAAATGAAAGAAGATGATAATGAAAAAAACTTTTGGAATAAGTCATGGAGTAATTTAAATTCAATCCCCACTTTCATTTAATTCAATTCATAATCTTTGACAAACTTTACCAATATCTATGGAATTTACATAATAATCCATTACCTTTTAGGAGATATTAAATTATGCTTGATCATATTATATTTCATAGTCTCTTTTAAGGTAAAAACTAAAGAAACCCTAAAAACATACTTTTTCTAAAACTGTTGGTGCAATTTAATACCAGTTGTCTCTCAAGCAACGAAGTGCTGCCCAATTGATACTGCACCTTAGCCCTTTTGTGATTCATATCTTCTACATCCTTGATCTCTTTCGCAAAGGAGGTCATTAGGTGGGCATTGGAAGTGTGAATCCAGATCCAAAATCCCACACTTGACCACATTACCCCACCCATTCGCCGACAACCAGTTATAAGAGATTTTGAGCCCATCCCAAGTGGATTGGTGCCGAAGTCAGGTTCTAACGGTGGGCGGCCCGCTCGGGCGCCCCGTACTTCTTAGTGTAATTTTAATTTGTTCTTTTGTCACTTGTTTATATTCCATTCCATTTTATGCTGTTTAGATAGTTTGCAATTTCGATTTCAGAATGTTTTGATCAAATATTGTCATCTTTTGTCGTTTTCGTTGTCTTCACTAACTTGCAGGTAGCGACATCAAATTCCTGGTGATGGAGGCTAAATTGGGGAAAATAGACCATCTGGGTCGTCCCAAAATGCCCCCAATTAGCTAACCCCCATGTTTGCAGGTGTTTTGGAGATCTCGAGATGCGACATTTGGGCAGGGTCACTTCGGCATTCCGCCATAGGCAAAATTCGTCCCACCCAGGGACGAATTACAGTAGAATCCATCCCACCCAAGGACAAATTCAAATCGACGGCCAATTTCATGACTGTTCTGATGGCAATGGCCCTCTGGTAATGTTCTCTTGTATCTGTCAAATTTGCAGACTATTTGGGATCCGTTTAGTTATCGCTGTAATCAATTTTTTGCATGCATATTTCATTATTTCTAGAAAACAAATTATTTCATATTTTGTTACAGGTGCTACTAATGACTTGTTGTGTCTTTGAACGCAGGAAGAGCAGGAAGAATCAAGGGTTCATCAACGCAAGTGGCGGCAACACTTTAGCCACCCCATTTCAAATGTGGGCATGCAGAAGGAAGAAGACTAAGTCAAGATTGTAATCAAGATCCATTTAACGCTCCTAGCCCCTGAAAAGGGAGGAGGCGCCTTTGTAACCGAGATTAAGAGAGTTGAATAAAAGGGTTGTGCTTTCTATAATTTCTTGTGTCTCCATTCAATTCACTTCTTTCATTTCATGTGTTTCACATTTTAGGACTTAAGCGTTTGTTTGATCTTGAATGCAATAATTAGTATTTCTATCTTCCGAAATCTCGTGCTTTCAGTGGCGATCACGGTGGGACCCTGTCCCCTGGTTTTTAAGATCAAGAAACTGATCAACAAATTTGTCTTTGTGCTTATAGGTACCATTGTTCGAGCTCTAACTATTATTCGTCTTTGCCTGTGGCGAATACCTAACTGTAATTTGTCTGACCCTGAGACGAATTCTAATTCGTCTCAGATAGGGATGAATTTTGTTCTGTAATTCGTCTCATGCAGGGACGAATTTTTGTTTGTACATATTCAGGGCTGAGGATCAGAAAAAACAAGTTTAGGCAGAGAAAAGGTAAGGATCCTAAACTGTTCCTATCATTTTTTGCTTTTTTTGTTTTTGTTTTTTGTCAATTTTGCCTTCTTAAGGAAAGTAGTTGCTTCTACCTGTTTCATTTTTTTTAATAAAAATAACCACACACACATCACGCAGCATTTTTAAACCAAGGAGCTGGTCGTAAGACCCCAGCCCCTTATCAAGACCAACGGTGGGTTCATCACCACCTTGGCTTGATTTTTGCATCCATTTACCTCGATTGTCACCGTCGTTCGATGTAAATCCTGATGAAAGCTGACCGAGTGTCGCTGGGGTGATTCCCAGCGCACGAGGATAAGTCTTCTATGGTAGGTGTCATAGACAGGACAATCCCCCTTCAATACAACCTACGTACCATGTACCATCTACTCTCACGTACCTATAGTCTCCCTCTCGTAAGGGCAGGTATATAGAGAGGTTGGTATATCGGCCTGGCATGGTATATCGAAGGGGCGACCATTTATGGGAGTTATATGAGCCTTCATTATGCATTTAAATGTTCTGCAAAACTTTCAAAAACAAAAACAAAATCATCAAAACGCACTAAAACCAGTCTAGGACACACCATTAATCTTTAAAAGAGATAATCACTGTTTGTGTATGTGTGTGTTCATTTCTGCTTAGTGTAACAAAAAAAATCATAAAAGAGATAAAATCTACATAGCTTGTAGGAAAGCACCACTATGGTGTACACACATAGTCAAGCCCAATCAAGGGCGAAAGCTACGGAAAGTGTACAAGGGGGTGGCACAGGTCACCTTCGCTATAGTCCTAAGGACTTAGTTATACCACCTTGGCGGTCTAACCCCCAAGAGATTCCACATCAGTCTAGGTCAAGATGTAATTATAGAGACACCCCATTAGGGGACACTCCAGTCTGTCATAGCCCCTTTCGGGAAGAAGCCTTACATGTAGCACTCAATGTAGATACGAGGCCTCCCTTGGAAGTTCAATACGAGTGGCCACCGTGCAATGAAGCACTGGAACGACGGAGGGTCCATGAGGAGAGGCTTCAAGATAATATCATACCTTCATTACCTCCTCTTATAGTCAGAAACAATAGGACAAATCCGGAGCACAGGGCTCCTCTGACAAGGCGAGCCAATTCTGCCCGCCCTTTTCTCACTTATGAAAGGGAGAATGAGGAAGACCCCTATCTTCCTCGAGAGCAATATACAATGTAGGAGCAATGTGCCTTTGCACCTGCTATGTACAAAGACCATCCTTCGAGGCTAGAGCCTCGAATAAATGCCGCCAACCTCGATAGGGGAAAATGACCCATTGAGATATTGGATCCTCGTGACCAAGAGAAGGGCATGGGAGAGGCATCTAGGCCTCCAAAACTCAAGATGGCAGAACAGATCAACCTGGAAGTCGCCAGACATGCCGCCCGCCAAGCGTAGATTACGCATCTTGAGCGAGATCAACAGCAAGTAGAGCATTTATATCGCCTCAATAAAGAGCGCTTTAGGCACCAAATAGAGGAGCTATTGAATAACAATGGGCCAAAGAGGGTTCTGACCCCTCACACCCAAAGGGAAGAACCATACGATAGGCATAACCCCTTGGTACAAGATAGGTCCCCGCGACCTAACCAAGCACTGCCTCCTAGACCTCTTAGACCGGAATGGGAGGCCACTCCCTGAAATAATGACGGGTTCCCTCTGCGGAGACCCACTCATGGTCGTAGGTCTCGCCTAGAGACTCCTCAAGCAGCATATGAGGAGTACGAATAAGAAGAAGAGCAGGCTGAAATGCCATATCTAGGCAGAGGGGTTGCTATCCGACCACCTCTCCATAGGCCTCAAGTCTATCACAACCCACAACGGGAAAATATTAGAGAAGATGAGATTAAGTCTTCTGATGCATACAAAGTGCTATTAGAGTGTTTGGAGTCTGTGGAAACCAAAGCTGCTAGGCCCCAAAAGCCCACGTTACGTCAACTCCGTAGTCATCCGGTGCATCCGTCTATGCCTGCACCTCCTTATCCTGAGCATTTTAAGTTGCCTCAGCTGGCACTCTTTAAAGGTGAGGATGCCCAAGAGCATGTGACAAGATTCCTGAGCCAATGCTTTGGCATTCAGGATAATGATGCGTTGTTGCTTAGGACATTCATAACCGCATTCGCAGGCCCTGCCTCGGATTGGTTCACCCAGTTGCTGAAGCACAACATCAATAACTTAGATCAATTAGTGGATGCGTTCCTTGAATGTTTCACCTTCAGCACCAAGAAGAAGGCATCACTGAGTGATCTGGCCAGCCTCAGGAAATATGAGGAGGAGACAATGGCGGCCTACGAGAATCGATGGAGGAATCTGCTTTCCAAGCTACCTTACCTTCCCCCTATGTCCGATCTTACACAGATGTTTACATGAAATTGCTTGAGATCGATCTCTGGGCTATTGCAGCTACAGCAATATGCCACCTTAGAAGAAGCTCTGGCACAAGTCCGAATTATCGAAGAGATCAAAATAGGGGAGGGCGAAATCACCAAGCCTAAGAAAAAAGAGTGGAACAAAAACACCAAAATGGAGTCGACGCAACAAAAACCCACTGCGGTTAACCAAGTCGCTATAAATGTTCCCAAGCCTGCACAAGACATACAGCCTCAAAAGGCTAATTATCAGGTAGTGCCCCCTAATAATTATGAAAGGGAAACCAAAAATAGGGGAAAAATTAGCAGCGTCGCCCTAGGCGACAGTTTACACCCTACACGGAGTCTAGGGACTCCCTATTTGATCGCTTGTCAACGACAAATTTGATCAACCTCCCATAAATTCAAACCATAGATCCAAATGCACCGAAGCCTAGGGGGTACTGGGAGGATTTGTATTGTAGATTCCATTGGCGACAGGGACATGACCTTCATACATGTTGGACATTCAAAGGCTTGATACAAGACTTTATTGACAATAAGGCATTGGTTGTAGACAACCCTGTAGTGCCAAACAACCAGCAAATGGGAATTTACAGAGACCCCTTACCTGCTCATGAGGCACAAACAAAACCCCTCCAAATAAATGAGGTGCAACAAAACTTCCCAATGCAAGGATATGTAGGGATGATCTCCATAGTGACAAGGAACAAGAAATACCCAGGAGCTGCTCTCGCGACAGCCACAAATGAAGTTCCTTCAATGTCACAGTCTCAACAAAACCCTATGCAGCTTACTCCGCCTAGACCCGTGCCCACGATTCGGACTAGACTTACCCAAAGTCTACGGACCACGTCGGCTAGGCTCTCCATATATGAGCTAATTCAACAATCAACACCCCATCGGGAGGCTCTTATGGAGATATTGAAGGCTATAGAGTTGCAGCCCTAGGAACCGAATTCTTTCAACAATTTTATGGGGCATGTCAAAAGATGCACCAAGCCAGTCATCACTTTTTGGGAAGATGAAGTGAAGTTAGTGGCTGATGACATAGCGGATCCACCCCTGCATGTTATCGCACGGGTCAACAGGATCCCCTATAAGAGGGTGTTGGTAGACACTGGCTCATCTAGCAACATCATCACTACAGCGGCATTGAAATATTTGAAGTTGTCGGCCTCTCACATCACGGCCTCCATGTATACACTACGAGCATTTAACGATGCAATCTTCTTGACAGTCAGCACAATCATCCTACCCATTCAAGTGGGACAAAAGACAATACCAACATTGTACCATATTTTGGAGGGTGAGATGGCTTACAACATCTTGTTGGGCAGGCCATGGATAAGGGACATGAAGTGTGTCCCGTCAATAGCACATCAATGCCTGAAGTATACATTTGAAGGGGAAGTACACGTGGTTCCGGCAGACCTAGAACCCTTCAAGTACTGCAATGCAGTGCACCTGATGCCGCAGCCGACCCTCCCATCAACGCATTTGGATTTCCAATTGAATCCATCTCGACAGGGTCCAATTTCACGAGCATCCCCAAAGGTAGATCCACCAAAACCCCAATCAGGTCCATCTTCATCAGTTGGTCCTTCATCAACGATGCCACCTATCATGGCCAAATAGAAGGACAAAGGGAAGAAACCCCTGTAGGAGGCATAGCCTCTTGAAAATGCGCAACAATCAGTCTCAAACATATCTACTAAAGAGGTGCTTAGTACAATGGAAGTGGAAACTTCTAGCCCACCCCACATGGAGTGGAGTCCAGAAGAGCTTCCATTCCCTCTCCCTCAATCGCCAACAATCACTGTTGAAATGGCCAATACGGGCCTGGGGGAGTATCTGGTGCAGAATGTTGTGGTGACGCCCGCACTAGAATCCATGCAAGACATGGGGAGGCCTCGCCTTCCCATTGGTACAATTGTTCCTCTAGGCTACCCGCCCAACCAAACTAATTTTGTGTATGGGGGCCTTGATCATGGCACTGAGCCATACATGCGAGAGGACGAGGATGAAGAACCTTTCATAGAGGATGTAAATTATCTGTCCAACTAGGACTTCGCTCTAAGATATCTTGGCCAATGCAATTGGCATGGATACGAGTTAGGCCAGTATGAGCAAGGGGTGCGTGTCCTTTGTCAACCAAGATACCAAATACCTTATGACAAGTCAGGTGTAGGGTTCAATCACCCCCTGCCCTTAGACATATTGGTCGACGACATGCAAGGCCTGAAGATAGACCACAAGGGTGGATTGGCATCAAACCCATATGCCAACCCAAATACAACATACACATTGGGGGATTATCTCCCAGGGTCAACAACCACCCTTGGTAACCTCAATCGCCCTACTCCTTTGGTAGAAACAGGCGAAAGTTTGGGGACCCACTTTTAGGGCAGATCTCCACAGTATCAAGAAGGATTTTTGAAGGATGAGTCAGACTATGAGCCAACATCATACGACTTCTTCGACTCATATTACAATCACTCGCAAGTGATTCCTATGGATGACTATCACGAAAATCTTTTGACAATGTTTCCTCTAGAGGCTCCAGCCGAGCCAGTGATACGTCAAGAGAATCAGGTCCCCCCACGAAGAGTGGCACAACCACAGTGGGGCCAGATAAATTTGCTTGAGCAAGGCGAGCCCTCAATATCACAAGCGGTCAGACCTAATACAGGAGGTTGGATCTTCGATAGTGATTACGAAGATGAAATAGAAATGGCATACCTTAATCACTTACTTGATCAGATGGGCATACTGCACGGGCATGAGTGGTACGTAGACCCAGCAGGGTGGGACCAAGTGTTGGATCCGTGGCTCCAAGTTTACGACGAGCACCGTCCACCCCGAGACCCTATAATGACATCAGTGTCGAGGGAAGACCCTATCGTCCTCTCTACACATAGGGACGATCCATTCGTGCCCGTCCCTCCAGAGCCAGATCCAAAGCATAGATAACATCTATGATGTCCAAGTAACAACACCTACGATCATGGAGACCAAAATCATTCCATAAACATGATCTCCATTGATTTAACCGCACCCATCCACAATCTATCTGATCCGACAAAGTCATTGTATCTAGACATAGGTGCCATAGACTGGGACTGCACCAATTCCCCTCCATCCCCATCTGAGTACTGGAATTTTGATGAAATATTTCATTTTACCCCTAGGCCAACTCAGGATATCTTCCATGCTAACGAGGAACCTAAGGTTCCTAACGATGATCTTAACTCAGCAAATGATATCCATTTGATCCCAACTCCACACCAGTTGGAGGACAGATCCCACTTGAAAGCACGAGATTCCGGTCAAAGGAAACACCAAGTGCAATTGCATTCAAAATTAATCATGCTTAAGTCCTAGGAATGTACATTGCATGAAACGAAAAGAGACATGTTGTAAGAGACGCAATAAGATAAAGAAAAACAGCCCTTTCATTAATTTCTTTCGATCTCTGTTACAATAATGCCTCCTCCCTTTTCAAAGGCTAGGAGTGCAAATAGGGTTTGATTACAATCGTTGAATGGTTCCTCCTTCCGCATGCCCACGATTGCACTGGGCGGGCCAAGATGATGCCGTCGCTGATGTTGATGCGTTCTTCGCCTCTACTGCTTCTCCTGGGAAAAAAGAAATGATCAAGATGTTAGTAGCACCTGTTGCAAATGAAAAGCATTCTCTCTCTAAAACTAACAAAATATGCATACGAAAATTTGCCTGAAACCATGAAAACAGTGAATCCAAATTGCTTCAAAATCTGACAGAAGGTAAGAACAGTCACCCGAAGGCCACTGCCACTGAGGCAGCTGGCCAATTCACCTTAAACTGGAATTCATCCCTGGGCAGGACGAATTCTGACTGTAATTCGTCCATGGGTGGGACGAATTCTTCTGAATAGGAGAAATCGACCTGCTGCTACTCCAATGTCGGATCCCAAGACCTGCAAAACTCCTGCAAACAGGGGGTTAGGTAATTGGGGCCATTTTGGGATGACCCAGATGGTCGGATTTTCCCAATTTGGCCTCCACCTTCGGGAATTTGACCTTGACACCTGCAAGTTAGCGAAACGACAAAGCAATACAAAACACTCTTAACTCTGACCAAAAGCTACAAAATTGCAATTATAGACTAATCAGACCTAGTAACACATAATGCAATCTAAAAAATAATCTAAAGTGCTCAAAAACTAGAATTAGAACTTGGGGGTGCGGGGGTGCCCAAGTGGGCCTCCCACCGTTGGCCCTCGATTTTGGAGCCAATCCACCAAGGATGGGCCCAAAACCTTTTAGGATTGGGGGGTCGGCGAATTGGTATGTTCAGATGTCCATGCGTCGGATTTGAGTAAGATTCGAGCTTCCAAAGGCCACCCAACAACCTCCCTTGCAAAAGAGATTGATGGATGTAGGAAGGTGAACAAAGGGGGATGCAAGTGAGTCTTCAGTTCGGCAGCACTTCGTTGCTTGAACACTCCTTCTACCTATCTGTTTTGGGTGAGAAAATTCCCACCTTTTATAGACCCAAGGGGTCTCTTTTAGGAGGGAAGCACAAAATCCAAGTGTTGGCCATGGGCGCCATGTGGCAGTCTTGTCTTCCCATGAGGGAGGGGAGTCCTTCATTGACTTGAAATTTGATAAATGCTTCTTGTAACAGTCCTCCAACGGCCCCTCTGTCCACTTACACATGCGTGCAAGGTAGGAGCCCTTAACTGATCGTTCGGGCTGCCACTTGGCACCATTTGCCTTTTGCCCGTTAGCTTAGAATTCGTCCCACCCGGGGACGGATTCGGAATTCGTCCTGGGGTGGGACGGATTCTATTTTTGAATTCGTCCCGGGGTGAGACGAGTACTGGGCAAAGTGTCCAAGTGTGCCAAATTGCTCTTTGACCTTACAAAATTGCTAGAAAAGTGGTTAAAGCCACTGTTTAACCTCTGAGGGCTGCCCTGGGGGCTGTGTTTGTCAAAGCGATCAGTGTTTGCAGTCACATAATCAGATTGGTGCTATTTTGGTGTCTACAGATGCCCCTTTTTGGGAAGCGCTGTGGGTGACGCAGTGCTGAGCAAAAATAGATAACCAAAGCACTAATGATTAGGGTTTCTTGGTAACCTAACCAACTTTTGATGCCCCAAGTATGGAAAGGGCATGCATTCTTGAATCCTTGCTTCCGACGAGCTAAGGAATTTGATTTCAAGTATTAACCTATTTTGGTGAGGTGTGACTTGAACTTAGACATTGATCGATCATGAACAAGTGAAGGGCGTTTTTATCCTCCGGGGGAACCTTGTGTTCATGATTCACGAAATGCCAAGTGTTTGATTGATTTGATTGTTGCTTGTTTACTGCCCTAAGCGAGAGCGTGATTGTCTTTGTCAATGATTCTTTGAATGCATGTCGTTTTCCTTAATTGGGTGTGTGATTGTTGATTGGTGACTAAGTGTGACTACCCCCTCAAGCGACGAATCGATGAGGGAATGACCTTCGTGAGAGAAGCGTCGAGTCGCTTGACCCAAGATGACTTGTGCAAGGTTTGCCTTTAGAGGGTTTACCGTTAAGCGTGTGCAATTTTTCCAACATATGGACCTATTTTTGGTGGGTGTTAACCCTTTTGGTGATGTCATAATGAGGTGAAATCGTCGAAAACCTATTTCCCGTCGAGCGGTCCGGCTATGATAGCCTTTTTGGGGAACTAGGAGAGCGATAATTTGGAATGGCCAATAATAGCCCATGCGAAGAATGCGCTTTGCAATGGCCATACCACTAAAGTGGCCGCCACATGTACCGTCATGCGCTTGGGTGACTGCCCAAGTGGACTCTTGTTGGTCCAAGCAACGAAGAAGAATTCCGTCGTAGCTGCGACGATACAAAATGTCTCCTATCAAGACATATTTTGCCGCTTTCTGTTTGAATGTTCGTTTTGCGGCTTGCGTCAATCCAAAGGGTAGATTACCTAACTTGAGGTAATCTCTTATGGGTAAATACCAGTCCTGTTGATCAGATACCTCGACGGTTTGAACAACCAATCCCTTTTGGAGTTCTTCCCTAACAAATGCTGATTGGGATAGAACTTGTAATAATAGCGTTGTGTTGCTATTAATGGGAATGGGGGAGAACAAAGACCCCCAGTTGGCGTGTTTCAAATAGTCTCGGATTAGAAAGAACTTATCCGAAGATGGTTCGATCTGGATCATGTGGATTCCTGGCGTCAAGTCTGAGCTTGCGCGCTCCATCGCAGGTTGCGATAAGGTTTTGACCTGAATGGTTGTTATATCATCGAAAATGTCTTGCGGGATTAGTGACCCCAAGGAGGCCATTGTGTCCGCAAAACAATTCGATGATCGAGGGAGTGCCTCGATGTCATACCACTCAAATTTTGCTAAGAATTTATCCACGAGGGCTTTATAGGCCTTCGAAACTGGGCATTTGCATTGATATACCCCTTTGACTTGATTGACGATTAACAGCGAATCGCCAAAGATGTTCAGTCTTTTGATGTTCATGGCGATTCTTGTCCGAAGACCTAGGAGCAAGGCTTCATATTCCGCATTGTTGTTGGTGCATTCGGAAGTTTAATTTAAATGACGGGGGGCATTGGAGCGCCATGCGGTGTGAAGAATACAATTCTGCGCCACCACCTTGCTCGCATTTAGAACCATCGAAAAATAAGGTTATGTCGGCTCGAGACTCGGGCTCTTCGGAATCCGCACTTACGAGACATGGAAGACCTCATCATCGGGTAGTTCTATGACCAGAGGCTGATCGTCTTCAAGAGGAGCCTCTGCTAGTTGATCGGCTATGACTTGTCCTTTTATAGATTTTTGTCCAATAAACTCAATGTCAAATTCTGTCAACAACATGATCCATTTCGCCGTGTGGCTACTATGATAAGTAAGACTCATCATGTATCGCAATGGATTATCCTTAGACACAACATACGTCGTGTTGCTCAGCATGTAGTTGCGTAGCCTTTTGGTGGCAAACACCACTGCCAAGCAGAGTTTCTCAACGTATGCATAGTTAAGTTCGTAACCGACCAAGGTGCGGCTAAGATAGTAAGTAGCCTGTTCTTTGTGAAGTTCATTCTTCTAGGCTAGCATTGCACCCAGTGCCACCTCAGTAGCTGAGATGTATAAGTAGAATGGCACACCTGGTTTAGGCGGTGCCAATACTGGCGACGAAGCCAAGTATTGTTTGATTTTGTCAAAGGCTGACTGGCACTCGTCATCCCAATGAAATGTGACCCCTTTGTGCAATAATTTGTTCATTGGTCGGCATTTGTCAGATAATTGCGCTATGAAGCGTTTAATCGACGCGACCTTTCCTTGTAGACTTCTGAGCTGCTTGATAGTGGTTGGGGGAGCCATTTCAAGGATTGCCTTGACTTTGTTTGGGTCCACTTCGATGCCTCTTTTGGAGACTATAAAACCCAAGAGTTTTCCAGATGTGACGCCGAACACGCACTTCTTGGGATTCAGTCCGACCTTATGCTCTATGAGGCGATCGAGGATCTTGCTTAAGTCACCGAGATGATCTGAGCGCAATTTAGACTTGGCTAACAAATCATCCATGTAATCTTCCAAAGTTTTGTGCATGTAATCGTGGAAGATATACGTCATAGCACGTTGGTATGTAGCGCCAGCATTTTTAAGGCCAAAAGGCATGACCTTATAACAAAATGTCCCCCAAGGCGTTGTGAATGCTGTTTTGAGTTGGTCTTCAGGATTGATACGAATTTGATTGTATCTTGAGAAACCGTCCATTAGGGAGAGCATTTCGTGACCTGTTGTAGCGTCTACCAATGCGTCGATGCTTGGAAAGGGGAAATCATCCTTAGGACTCGCTTTGTTTAGGTCTCGAAATTCGGTGCATATGCGAATCCTCCCATCGGGCTTCTTGACGGGAACCATGTTGGACAACCATGGCGGATAATCCACGCAGATGACAAATTGTGCATCCAACAGCTTTTGTAATTCGTCTTTGACCATCAAGGCCACTGTTGGGTGCATCTTTCTTAGTTTTTGCTTTACTGGCTTGATTTTCGGATCAAGCGTTAAATTGTGCATGACTAGCTGCGGGTCTAGTCCTGGCATATCTTTGTATGACCATGCAAAAACCTCCTTCTTTTCTTTAAGAAGGGCAATGTAATCGGCTTGCTCTTCGGGGGAAAGGCTTACCCCCATCTTGAGAATCCGTGGATTCATTGGATCTGTGCCGATTTCTACGTCAGCCATTTCTTCGACTGACATGTGAGATCTGTCCTCCAACTGATGTGGAGTTGGGATTAAATGGATATCATCAGCTGAGTTAAGATCTGCGTTGTGGACCTCGGGTCCCTTTTCAGCTTGAAAAATATCTTGAGTTGGGGTAAAATGAAGCATTTCACTGAAAGGCCAGTACTCTGATGGTGACAATGGTGAGTTGACGCGATCCCAGTCAATGGCATCCGTGTTTAGATGTAATGACCGTGATGGATCGGTCGGATTGCGGATGGGTGTGGTCAAATCAATGGAGATCATGTGGATGGAATGAATTTGGTCTCCAGAACCACGGGTGTGACGACTTGATTCTTTTAGATGTTCCCTATATTCTGGATCTGGCTCTACGGGAACAGGCATGAATGGATCCTCTCTAGGTGCAAATTCGTCTCTATGTGCGAAAAGGAAGGCGGGGTCTTCCCTTGGTACTGTTGTCCTTATGGGATCTTGAGGTGGACGATGCTCAACTTGAATTTGGAGCCATAGGCCTAGCACTTGGTCCCACCTCGTTGGGTCTAAGTGCCATTCATGTCCCAACCGTATACCCATTTGTCCCATTAGATCTTCATGGGTTAGAGCACGGTGATGTCGTCGCGCATGTCTGAGATAGTCCATCTCAGTCTCGTCTTCTGAATCGCTTTCATAGATCCAAAATTGCTCATCCTCTTCAGCATCTGTTGCTTCTGACATTGAGGATTCTTCTTGTTCCAGTGAATTAATATGATCCCATTGTGGTTGTTCCACTCTTAGTGGAGGGACCTGATTCTTTTGAGACTGCGTTATTTCTTCTGGAACCTCTAAGGGGAACAGTTTCAGAAAAATATCTGGAAGCCGTTGTTGTTCTTTTCGAGGACTGCTCTACGAACTTTCACCTCTCTCTAGCAAAGGAGAGGGATTATTGTTGTTACCAGGGGTGTTTGTAGACCATGGGAGATAATCCCCCAATGTGTATTCTGTGTTTGGATTGGCGTATGGGTCTTGTGCCAATCCCCCCCGTTGCCTATTTCTAGGCCTTGCATGTTTTCAACCAAGATGTCTAATGGCAGGGGATGGTTGAACCCTACCCCCGACTTGTCGTATGGCATCTGATATCTTGGTTGACAAAGGATTCGCATCCCTTGCTCGTATCTGCCTAGCCCATACCCATGCCAATTGCATTGTTCGAGATATTTTAGGGCAAATTCTGGGTTCAACAGATAATTGATGTTTTCGACAAAAGGTTCTTCATCTGTTTCCTTTTGTTCGTATGGTTCAGAACCATGATCAAGGCCCCCATACACAAAATTCTTTTGGTTCGGTGGGTAGCCTAAAGGGACGATTGTTCCAATGGGAAGGCGAGGTCTTCCCATGTCTTGTACTGACTCCAGTGTGGGGGTTGCCACAAAATTTTGCACTATGTACTCTCCCAGGCCTGTACTGGCCATCTCAACAGTGATTTTTGATGATTGGGTAGGAGGAAACGGTAGTCCTTCCTGAGTCCATTCCATGTTTGGTTGTTCAGGAATCTTGGTTTCCGTTGCGTTGGGCGCTTCCTCTATTGATATTGCTGAGATCGTGGGCAACCCCTCTTCTAGAGGCTTAACCTCCTCCATGATTTGCTTTCCCTTGTCCTTCTGTTGGGCCATGATAGGTGGCGCTGATGATGAAGTAGACAATGATGACGTCTCACCTGGCTAGGATTTTGCCTTATTGGCCACCAGTGGTGCCTGTGGTATCGGACCCTGTTTAGATGGATTTAATTGAAAATCCAAAAGCGTTGATGGTAGGGTCGATTGAGGTATGAATTTTACCGCATTGCAATACTTGAAGGGCTCTAAGTCCATTGGGACTACATGTATTTGCCCTTCATAGGCATACTTCAAGCACCGGTGTGCGATCGAGGGGACACACTTCATGTCCCACGATCCAAGGCCGCCCTAGCGAGTATGTTATAAGCCATTTTGCCTTCCAACACATGGCACGAGTGTGGGTATTGACTTTTGTCCTACCGTATAGGCGAGAACAACCATGCCGATTGTCGAGCAAATTGCATCATTAAAAGCTCGCGAGTGTGTACGTGGAAGCTGTGATGTGAGAGGCTGGCAGTTTTAAATGCTTTAACGCAGCAGTGGTTATAATGTTACTGGACGAGCCAGTATCTATCAGCACTCTCTTGTACGGGATCCCGTTGACCCACGCGATAACGTGCAGGGGTGGATCCGGCATGTCATTCGATATTGTTTTGACCTCATTTTCTTTGAATGTGATGACAAGCTCCGTACATTATTTCACATGTCCCACGAAAGCGTTGAAAGAATTAGCTTCGTGGGGTTGTACTTCAATGGCTTTTAAGATGTCCATAAGAGCTTCTCTATGTGGAGCTGATTGTTGAATAATCTCGTAGATGGACAGCCTAGCTGACGTGGTCCGCAAACTCTGCGTGAGTTTGGTTCGTATCGTGACCTCAGGTCTAGGCGGAGGTAACTGCATTGGGCGTTGTTGAGGCTGCGATGTCGACGAAACTTCCCTCGCAGGTACCTCGGGGGCAACTGCTGGGTATTTTTTGTTCCTTGTTACAATGCTAATCATTCCCACAAATCCTTGTGCGGGAAGATCTTGTCGCACCTCATTTATTTGGAGCGGTTTTGTCTGTGCCTCGTGGGCAGGCAAGGGGTCCTTGAATACCCCCATTTGTTGGTTGTTAGGTGCGATGGGGTTGTCCACGACCAATGTTCGATTGTCGATCAAATCCTGGACTAGTTCTTTGAATTTCCAGCACCCATTTAGGTCATGTCCTCTGCGTCTATGAAATATGCAATACAATTCCTCCCTATACCCCCTAGGCTTAGGAACGCTAGGGTCAAAAATTTGGATTTCGCGGAAGTAACTAGATTCACCGCCGACAAGCGGTCAAATAAGGAGTCCCTAGACTCCGCATACGGGGTGAATTATTGCCTAGGGTGACGCTGTTGATACTTCGTTCTTGTCTCATGTTATCTCTTTCGTAAGCAGGAGGCACTTTGCACGGTAGTTAGCCTTTTGAGGCTGCGTTTCTTGCACTAGTGCGCTGGGACATTTATCGCAACTTGGTTGATTGCGAGCGTGTCGTGGTTGCGTTGTCCCGCTTTTAGTGGTTTTATTCCACTCTTTCTTCTTAGGCTTGGCAATTGCGCCTTCGCCTATCTTAATCTTTTCTATGACTGGCTTGCGCCAAAGCTTCTTCTAAGCTGTCGTATTGTCGCAGCAACAATAGACCAGAGATTGATTTTAAACAACTTTTCACGAACATTTGCGTGAGGTCCAACATGGGAGGACGGTAGGGTAACTTAGAAAGCAAAGCTCTCCATCGGTTCCCGTACGCTGCCATTGTTTCCTCCTCAAATTGTTTAAGGCTAGCAAGATCACTAAGTGATGCCTTCTTCCTTGTGTTGAAGGCAAAGCGTTTAAGAAACGCATCTACTAGCTGATCTAAGTTGCTTATGCTGTGTTTGGGTAGCCGTGTGAACCAATCCGAGGCGGGGCCTACGAATGTGGTTATGAATTTTCTAAGCAATAACGCGTCATTATCTTGAATGCCGAAGCATTGGCTTAGAAACCGTGTAACATGTTCCTGTGCGTCCTCTTCACCTTTAAAAACTGCCAATTGAGGCAACTTAAAGTGTTCGGGGTAAAGAGGTGTAGGCACTGAGGGATGCACCGGATTATTGCGGAGTAGACGTAATGTGGGTTTTTGATGCCCAAAAGCTTTTGTCTCCACCGACTCTAAACGCTCCAATAGCGCTTGGTATGCATCGGAAGATTTTATTTCTTCCTCTCTTGTTCGCTCTTGTTGCAAGTTACGGTAAACTGGAGGCCTATGGAGGGGTGGCCGAATGGCATCCTTCCCGCCTTGATGGGGAGTTTCGATATACTCCTCTTCTGGTTCATACTCCTCGTAAAATTCTTGAGGAGTCTCAGGGCGAAACCTATGACCCTGATCAAGTTCTTGCTAAAGGTACCCATCATTGTTTCGGGGAGTTGCCTCCCTTTCAAATCTATGGGGTCTTGGAGGCAGAGTTTGACGAGGTCATGGAGACCTGTCTTGTGCCAACGGATTATGCCTCTCATACTGTTCAGCTCTTTGGATGCGAGGGGTTGGCCCCCTCTCAGGTATTTCATAGCGTAACTCATCCGCTTCGCGTTGCATGCGTTCTTTATCCAAGCGGTATTGATACTCTATCTCTTGTTGACTTTGTTTAAGCCGCATGATTTGGGCTTGACGGGTGGTATATCTGGCGACAGTCGGATCAATTTGTTCTACCCTATTTTGTTCGGGAGGTTCAAATGTTCCTCCTATGGGTCTACCTTGATTTTGATGCTCTAAGGTTTCAATGGGTCGCTTCCCTCTGTCGAGGTAAGTGGTATGTGCTCGAGGTTCTGGCCTTAAGGGGTGATCATGATATCCTGCTGGTGCGAAAATGCAAGGTTCCCGCATTGATTGTTGCTCTCAAGGAATGTGATGGTTTTCCTCATACTCCATTTCATGAGTGTAAATGGGATGGGCGGAATTAGGTCGCCCTATGTAAGGAGCCCTGCGCTCCGGATGTGGTCTCTCTGTTCTGATGATAGGTAAAGAAGGGACGCCATATCCATGTTGCCCCTCTAAATGGACAGTGTGCCTGTTTAGCGCTTCATTGCGCGGTGGCCACTCATGTCTACCTTCAAGAGGTGATTCTCTATTTATGTCAAGGTCTAAATGTAAGGCATCTTCTCGAAAGGGGCTGATTTGAATAGGCATACCCCACCGAGGATTCTGAATTGGATTCTTTTGTAGGTTAGACCGATAAGGCGGTATAACCAAATCCTCAGGACTGAAGTGAAGGCAACTTGTGCCTGCTTTTTGTGTACCTCTCGGAGCTTCTGCCCTTGATTGGGCTTGACTACGGGTGTACACCATTGCGGTGCTTCTATGCTATCTAAATAAGTTTTTATCTCGTTTTATGATTTTCTCTTTTTTTTTTTTTTTTTTTTTTTCTACACTAAGCAGAATTAAACACACACATTCACAAGACCGTGATTATCTCTTTTAAGGATTCTTGGTGTGCCCTAGACTGGTTTAGTGCATTTTGATGTTTTGTTTTGTTTTTGTAGATTTTGTAGAACGTTTAAATGCATCATGTAGGCTCTTATAACTCCAAAAAGGTCGCCCCTTCAATATACCAACCAGGCCGATATACCAACCTCTCTATATACCCGCCCTTACGAGAGGGAGACTATAGGTACGTGAGAGCAGAAGGTACGTGGTACATAGGCGGTACGGAAGGGGGATTGTCCTGTTAATGACACCTACCATAGAAAACTTATCCTCGCGCGCATGGGAATCACCCCAGCTACGCTCGGTCCGTCTTCGTCAGGATTTACGCCTAACAACAGTTAACAATCGGGAAATGGATGCAAATCAAGCCAAGGCGGTGATTAAATCCACCAATGGTCTTGATCAAGGGCTGGGGTCTTAAGACCAGCTCCTTGGTTTAAAGTTGTCTCGTGATGTGTGTGGGATTCATTTTATCCAACAAAATGAAACTAGCATACATGACTTTTCCTAATGCAATGCAAGATTAAATGAAAACAATTAACGAAGCAAAAACAGAAACAGAAACAAAAAATTATAACAGAGATCATGAAAATCCCTACCTCTTCTCTCGCTCGCTCCTCGTTGTCTCCGAATTTTTGCTCGAAAATCCGCAAACGAGAATTCGTCCCTCCGGGAGACGAATTGCAGAACTAAATTCGTCCCACCCAGAGACGAATTTGAATTCGTCTCAGGGTCAGACGAATTGCAAAAAAGGATTCGTCCCTGTCAGAGATGAATAGCAGTCTGCAACAAAAAAAGTGTACCTATCAAGCACAAACACAAAAATTTAATCAGTTTTCTGTGATTCAAAAACCAAGGAACAGGGTCCCACCGTGATCGCCACTGAAAGCACGAGATTTCGGTCAAAGGAAACACCAAGTGCAATTGCATTCAAAATTAATCACGCTTAAGTCCTAGGAATGTACATTGCATGAAACGAAAAGAGACATGTTGTAAGAGACGCAATAAGATAAAGAAAAATAGCCCTTTCATTAATTTCTTTCGATCTCTGTTACAATAATGCCTCCTCCCTTTTCAGGGGCTAGGAGTGCAAATAGGGTTTGATTACAATCACTGAATGGTTCCTCCTTTCGCGTGCCCACGATTGCACTGGGCGGGCCAAGATGATGCCGCCGCTGATGTTGATGCGTTCTTCGCCTCTGCTGCTTCTCCTACGAACAAAGAAATGATCAAGACGTTAGTAGCACCTGTTGCAAAGGAAAAGCATTCTCTCTCTAAAACTAACAAAATATGCATACGAAAATTTTCCTGGAACCATGAAAACAGTGAATCCAAATTGCTTCAAAATCTGACAGAAGGTAAGAACAGTCACCAGAAGGCCACTGCCACTGAGGCAGCTAGCCAATTCACCTTAAACTAGAATTTGTCCCTGGGCAGGACGAATTCTGACTGTAATTCGTCCCTGGGTGGGACGAATTCTTCTGAATAGGAGAAATCGACCTGCTGCTGCTCCAATGTCGGATCCCGGGACCTGTAAAACTCCTGCAAACAGGGGGGTTAGGTAATTGGGGCCATTTTGGGATGACTCAGATGGTCGGATTTTCCCAATTTGGCCTCCACCTTCGGGAATTTGACCTTGACACCTGCAAGTTAGCGAAACGACAAAGCAATACAAAACACTCTTAACTCTGACCAAAAGCTACAAAATTGCAATTATAGACTAATCAGACCTAGTAACACAGAATGCAATCTAAAAAATAATCTAAAGTGCTCAAAAACTAGAATTAGAACTTGGGGGTGCGGGGGTGCCCAAGTGGGCCTCCCACCGTTGGCCCTCAATTTTGGAGCCAATCCACCAAGGATGGGCCCAAAACCTTTTAGGATTGGGGGGTCGGCGAATTGGTATGTTCAGATGTCCATGCGTCGGATTTGAGTAAGATTCGAGCTTCCAAAGGCCACCCAACAACCTCCCTTGCAAAAGAGATTGATGGATGTAGGAAGGTGAACAAAGGGGGATGCAAGTGAGTCTTCAGTTCGGCAGCACTTCGTTGCTTGAACACTCCTTCTACCTGTCTGTTTTGGGTGAGAAAATTCCCACCTTTTATAGAACCAAGGGGTCTCTTTTAGGAGGGAAGCACAAAAGCCAAGTGTTGGCCATGGGCGCCATGTGGCAGTCTTGTCTTCCCATGAGGGAGGGGAGTCCTTCATTGACTTGAACTTTGATAAATGCTTCTTGTAACAATCCTCCAACGGCCCCTCTATCCACTTACACATGCGTGCAAGGTAGGAGCCCTTAACTGACTGTTCTGGGCTGCCACTTGGCACCATTTGCATTTTTGCCCGTTAAGCTTAGAATTCGTCCCACCCAGGGACGGATTCAGAAATTACGTCTCGGGGTGGGACGGATTCTATTTTTGAATTCATCCCAGGTTGAGACGAGTACTGGGAAAAGTGTCCAAGTGTGCCAAATTGCTCTTTGACCTTACAAAATTGCTAGAAAAGTGGTTAAAGCCACTGTTTAACCTCTGAGGGCTGCCATGGGGGTTGTGTTTGTCAAAGCGATCAGTGTTTGCAGTCACATAATCGGATTGGTGTTGTTTTGGTGTCTACACCCACATGTCAGTCGAGGAGATGACTGACGTAGACATCGGCTCAGATCCAATGAATCCATAGATTATCAAGCTGGGGGTACATCTATCCCCTAAAGAGCAAGCCAAAAGCTCCAAGGATTATCACAATCACTTGGTCACCCCAAAAGCTCCAAGGATTATTGCAATCACTTGGTCACCCCAAAAGCTCCAAGGATTATCGCAATCGCTTGGTCATCCCAAAAATCTCTAAGGATTATCGCAATCACTTGGTCAAAACCCAAAAAGCTCCAATGATTATCGCAATTGCTTGGTCAAAACCGAAAATCTCTAAGGATTATCGCAATCACTTGGTCACCCCAAAATCTCCAAGGATTATCGCAATCACTTCACTTGGTCACCCCAAAAGCTCCAAGGATTATCGCAATCACTTGGTCACCCCAAAAGCTCCAAGGATTAATGCAATAACTTGGTCACCCAAAAAGCTCCAAGGATTATCGCAATCACTTGGTAACCCTAAAAGCTCCAAGGATTAACGCAATCACTTGATCACCCAAAAAGCTCCAAGGATTATCGCAATCGCTTGGTCACCCCAAAAGCTCCAAGGATTATCGTAATCACTTGGTCACCCAAAAAGCTCCAAGGATTATCGCAATCGCTTGGTCACCCAAAAAGCTCCAAGGATTATCGCAATCACTTGGTCACCCAAAAAGCTCCAAGGATTATCGCAATCACTTGGTCACCCAAAAAGCTCCAAGGATTATCGCAATCACTTGGTCACCAAAAAAGCTCCAAGGATTATCGCAATCACTTGGTCACCCCAAAATCTCCAAGGATTATAGCAATCGCTTGGTCAAAACCCAAAAATCCCCAAGGATTATCGCAATTGCTTGGTCAAAACCCAATAGCTCCAAGGATTATTGTAATCGCTTGGTCATCCCAAAAAGCTCCAAGGATTATCACAATCACTTGGTCACCCAAAAATCTCCAAGGATTATCGCAATCACTTGGTCACCCCAAAAGCTCCAAGGATTATCACAATCACTTGGTCACCCCAAAAAGGCCCCAAAGGATTCTTGAAATCCCTTGGTCACCATCAAGAAAATTCAAAAACAACAAAAATAATCAAAAACAACAAAAATTTGCATCTCATTTCCAGGCATGCTCAAATTCATCAATAAAAGCTCTTCTTACATCTCATCTTCATATTCACAAAAATCATTCCATCAAAATACAAAAATATATAGCTGCATTAAGCATCGCATCCATACATTGCATATTTGTGGTCGTACAGGTCAAAGGCACCATAGGCTGTAATTGCTCTGCTAGTCCATATTGTTCCACATTTTTCCATTTTATAAGCAGTCAAAAAAAAAAAAAACAAAAATACACCATTTACTACTTTTTACCACACTAGAGTCAGTGGTCTTATAATGTATCAAGAGTTTTCGTCTTTCAGTTGTAATTTTGCTTTCTAAGCCATATACTGTACACAGTCAGAAATATTTTACGAAGGTAGAGTCATACTTGCAATACACCTTGTTACGTAACATCCCATCATAAGCTAAAACATAAAACAATTCCTAAGTTGTGTGAACGAAAGATGAACTCTGCAAAGCAATCTAGGTCACCATAAGCGAAACGGTTATCTTGCTCATCCCCCTGTGCGAATGACCCCAAAGAATGTTGAGAGTTGGAAAAAGGACAAGCATCCTCCCTACCCAATTCCCTAGGAATCCCAAGTTCTCAAAAGTTGCAAAACATCAAAAATTTGCAATAGTCAAAATTCCAAAATTCAATATCCCAAAGTGCACACATCAAAAGGCAAAAACAACAGTGATTCTCGTCACTTCATATCCCAATCCCTTGCTCAAACGAAAAACAAATAAAATAAAAATAAACAGTGATTTTTATCACTACAAAAGAGCAAGTATCTCCTTACAATTGAAGAAAAGAAGGGAGTTGAACTTGAATCCCTGAAACTCTCAGCATTCCGACAGGTCATGAGGCAAACCGTAGTACCAGTTTGGTTGATAGCCTATCCGTCACTCGTGGCAAACCTCCCGCATGACGATATATCTACTGCATTAACTTGTGTGCAGATCAATGTTTGCATGTGGATGAGCTAGCTCATGGTATCCTAGATTGCACCACAGATTAATCTGACTAAATACAATAAAGGAGTTAGTGGAGCTAATTAGGTGATCCTCAATACAGGTTCGATTGAAAGCCCATCTGGCACTGGCGGTATCCTGACAAATACCACATAAATGAACTCAATTACACACACAGGGATGTGAAATAACGTGGTCAAAAGCAAGTCCGATTCATACCTTGTTCAAAAGTCTTGTAAGATAAAGTACAGTCGTGGCTAGTGAGTTAAAACCGTCTGAGTCTCAGAAAACCTTAGCTACATTTCTAAACCAACTGCGCTACTTTTCATCCTTACAATACCATCAAAAAATACAAAAAAAAAAAGAGCAACATATATACACAAAAGCATTTACCACAACAATCACCCAGTATACAAAGCCATAAGTCTTGTATAGTCTATGGTGCCAATGCAAAATTATCAACAAATCATTTCATCCATCCCATTACCTATCATATAAATCAACAAAATTTGCATTTATCATACCATATGCATACATCAATATAAAGTAGCATGCATCCATCAACATCAATCATTATGCATAACATGAAATTATGACATATATACAAAGCAAAAATTAAAAAAACCAACAAAAATAACAATAACAACAAAAAAAGAAACACAAACAAACAACAATAAACATTGCCAGACACAAGTGCTCTTGCACTTAACCTCTTGGCATAGAAAATTGATGTCGGGGCTCAAATTTTCACTCTCCTACTTCCCCAAGAAGGCTACCATAGCCGGACCGCTCCACGGGAAGACGAACTTTTGACACTTTCACCCCATTATGGCATCACCAAAAGGGATTTTACCCACCAAAAATAGGTCAAAATGTCGGGAAACTGCTTAAGCTTTAAACGAAAAACATCTGAAGGCACCCTTGCACAAGTCATCTTGGGTCAAGCGACTCGTCGCTTTTCTCACGAAGGTCATTCCCTCATCGATTCGTCGCTTGAGGGGGTAGTCACACTTAGTCACCAATCAACAAGCACACACCCAATTAAGGAAAATGACATGCATTCAAAGAATCATTGACAAAGACAATTACGCTCCTTCTTGGGGCAGCAAACAAGCAATAATCACAAATTGATCAAACACTTGGCATTCCCGAAGCATGAACACAAGGTTCCCCCGTGGATAAAAGGTTGTGCCCTTTGCCTAATCATGACTGATCAATGTCCAAGCTCAAGTCACACCTCACCAAAATAGGTTAACACTTGAAATCAAATTCCTTAGCTCGTCAGAAGCAAGGATTCAAGAATGCATGCCCTTTCCATACTTTGGGCATGAAAAGTTGGTTAGGTTACCAAGAACCCTAATCATTAGTGCTTTGGTTATCTATTTTTGCTCGACACTACGCCATGCACAACGCATCCCAAAAAGGGGCATCTGTAGACACCAAAACAACACCAATCCGATTATGTGACTGCAAACACTGATCACATTGACACACACAGCCCCTAGGGCAGCCCTCAGAGGTTAAACAGTGGTCCTAACCACTTTTTACAGCAATTTTGGGAAGTCAGGGATCAATTTGGCACCCTCTAGGCACTTTGCTCAGAATCCGTCTCACCTTGAGATGAATTCAAAATGGGATTCGCCCCACCTAGGGACGAATTTTGAATTCGCTCCTGGGTAGGACGAATTCTAGGTTCAACGGGAAAAAAGAAGAATCTTGACAAGTGGCAGCCAGGGGTAGTCCATTAATGCCTCTTGCCTTGCATGCGCATGTAGGTGGGTATATTGGCCGTTACAGGACTGTCACAAGGGCAGTTATGAAAGCCCGAGTCAAAGAGGAGTCTCCTCCCTCTTGGGAAGGCATAGCCACCATGTGGCACCCCTGCATGCCCATCCAAAAGAGACCTCTTGGGTCTATAAAATGGTGAACTTTGTCACCCAAAAATAAAAAGGGGGGTTGGAAGCATTTTCAAGCAACGAAGTGCTGCCCAATTGATACTGCGCCTTAGCCCTTTTGTGATTCATATCTTCTACATCCTTGATATCTTTCGCAAAGGAGGTCATTCGGTGGGCATTGGAAGTGTGAATCCGGATCCAAAATCCGACACTTGACCACATTACCCCACCCATTCGTCGATAACCAGTTATAAGATATTTTGGGCCCATCCCAAGTGGATTGGTGCCGAAGTCAGGTTCTAATGGTGGGCAGCCCGCTCGGCCACCCCATACTTCTTAGTGTCATTTTAATTTGTTCTTTTGTCACTTGTTTATATTCCATTCCATTTTATGTTGTTTAGAGAGTTTGCAATGTCGATTTCAGCATGTTTTGATCAAATATTGTCATCTTTTGTCGTTTTCGTTGTCTTCACTAACTTACAGGTAGCGACGTAAAATTCCTAGTGATGGAGGCTAAATTGGGGAAAACCGACCATCTGGGTCGTCCCAAAATGCCCCCAATTAGCTAACCCCCATGTTTGCAGGTGTTTTGGAGATCCCAAGACGCGACATTTGGGCAGGGTCACTTCGGCATTCTGCCATAGGCAAAATTCGTCCCACCTAGGGACGAATTACAGTAGAATCCGTCCCACCCAGGAAAAATTCAAATCGACAGCCAATTTCACGATTGTTCTAATGGCAATGGCCCTCTAGTAATGTTCTCTTGCCTCTGTCAAATTTGCAAACTGTTTGGGATCCGTTTAGTTATCGCTGTAATCAATTTTTCGCATGCATCTTTCATTATTTCTAGAAAACAAATTATTTCATCTTTTGCTACAGGTGCTACTAACGACTTTTTGTGTCTTTGAACGCAGGAAGAGCAGTAAGAATCAAGGGTTCATCAATGCAAGCGGCGGCAACACTTTGGCTCACCCATTTCAAACGTGGGCACGCGGAAGGAAGAAGACTAAGTCAAGATTGTAATCAAGATCCATTTAACGCTCCTAGCCCCTAAAAAGGGAGGAGGCTCCTTTGAAACCGAGATTAAGAGAGTTGCATAAAAGTGCTGTGCTTTCTCTAATTTCTTGTGTCTTCGTTCAATTCGCTTTTTTCATTTCATGCATTTCACATTTTAGGACTTAAGCGTTTGTTTGATCTTGAATGCAATAATTAGTATTTCTATCTTCTGAAATCTCGTGCTTTCAGTACACAACTATGAGATGCTCAATTTCTAAAACATATGGTGGAAATTGTCTGCATTACGAAACTTTGGAATCAAGTGTTATTCACATCCATAAGTATCACAGTAGCTTTAAGGATTCCAAAATAGCTAGAATATAGATGAAAACGATTGACCAAAAAAAAACATAACTTTCAAATTCAAAATACATTTAAATAAACCAATAAAATTTCTTATTTTGTATATATTATTGTTCATAATTGTTATATATATAAAAATACATTATGTAAAAGTAAATATAATTTGTTTATTATATACATATATATTTTTTATTTATATTCTTCGAAATGAATGAAAACTATTTTTTAGTAATGCTCAGATACAGGTTGATATATTTGTGAAAACTTCATCAAAGAAATTTTAAATGCAATGTAGACTTCTTGTAATATGTACACAATATTCTTTTGTTCCTGATTGTTTTAACCCAGAAATATACCTTTCAGAGAATCCTCAAAATGAATGTACCACATTGAAATCAATCACTAAAATGAATATAATAAAAATCTACTCTAATTCGCAAAAACTTGTATAAATATAGTATCATCAAATAATCATTGATATTGTGTTATTATGAATGAGCATTGTCAAATCTTACATTTTTCCCATAAGGCTTATATCAACCATTAATACCACTAGTAATTTTTATGCTACCATTATCTTGAAAAACAACTCTATCTTCAATGTTGAAACATCCACTACATGATTATATCATAGACCCAATATATGGACATTACGATAAGGTATTGCTTTTCTTTTGAATAGGCTATGTATGAATTCTATTGGAATTCACTCCCATCGAGATAAAAAATGTATTTAAGTCTTATCATATTTGAATTCTAGACCTTTCAAAAATCTTAAAAGTGATATCATATATAGGAATTGATCACAAAGTAGTATTAAGAAGTTGTAGTGTTCCATTCATGGTTAAGAAACGAGATTTGCAAGGTATGAATCTAAAACTCATTCTATCCAAAACTAAGTTCCAAATAATCTTCGTATTTCCTTTTTTAGACAAAATAACACCCTCATAAGTTGATGGAAAATTTTCATCTCTAAACCCAAAATTATCCAAAATAATTTATTGTAAATCTAGGAGTGTTGATGAAAAAGACCTTGGATTTTGTCATATTAACCAATCATCTAGCAACCTTCTCAATTTATCAAATATTATTTTAAAATATATGGTTTCACTATAGGATGAACCACAAACCACATTATCATCAATAAATCGGAGATGATATTTCACTGCACCATTTGTTACAACATAAATACCTTGAATTTTTATTCAATGACTCATCAAGAATAATAAATACGTATGTATATAGTGGGTCATACAAGCAAAAGCTACAAGATGGTTCAATGTATCCATCTAATATCTATTGATAAAAAAGAATATTTTGGAGTTGTATAGAAACATATTTTTCATTTCAATTGACATTTATGAAAACCCAATTTTTTAAGAATATTACAAAGAAAATTCTATCAAAACGTATAATATGCTTCGTTCATATCTATTCTTTTAATCATACATAACATTTTTTAGAGAATTGAAAAATGCATGGCCTCTTGTTCAATGATCAAATCATGAAGAATTTGTTTACCAAGAAAAAACCACCTTGTTCCTTTGAGATAATATAGTCTAGAATGCATTTCTATTATTTTATCATACTTTTTAATAATATTTTATACATCATATTGTAAAATATTATTTTATAATACCAATTTTAATTTTTCTCCTCCTTGAAAAGGTAACAACAACACATTTATGTTTTACTTTTAACAATTGTCCATCCTATTTTTTTTGTCCCATATTGTTAAAAAATCTTATCAATATCATAGAGAATAAATTTAAAAACAATCCCTCATATTCAACATATTTTTGAATGCATCCTTGCATTCATCGCTACTTATTAGTGTTTATATTAAAAAATACTTAAGGCTATAACACCATATTAATTTCAAGATATCTCCTTTTTAGGGGTCTTATTCATATGTAAAGTATTCTAAAATTTTATTTTTAGCACAAATATTTATCTTAATATATAGGTCTAGCACATATTTTTGTTAATATATTTATATTTATTTATGGTTTCCCATACTATATATCTATGAATTTTACTTTCATATTTGTTTTACTTTGAGGATATTCCTCTCTCTTTCCATTCCCACCGACACATTCGTCTTCAACAATCTCTTTGATTTTTATAGAGTATTGATAATTAGACTTATCATTTATAAGTTCATGTTGTCCTAGAGAACTTGAATTGCAAGGTATATCTTAAAATTATATGTTCTTATTTGGTCCTAGAAATCCCAAAGTATAAGGATTGTGCTCCGTAGTACATACTTCTTATGTTGGAATAAAAAACATCAACTTTAATAGATGGCCATATTTATTTCTTTATTATATCTCTCTTGAATCCCTAAATTACAACCATAATGATATTTAGTTTTTTTTCTAATTGTAGAAAATTGAAGAATAGGGAATACCACAAAATCTTTTCCATCTACGTTATCCTAGAAAAACTTAAGTGCAATGATGATTCTTGTTTGTAATTACTTTTTTTTTTTAAATAAAGGGGTAAAAATTTATTGATAAAAATGTAGCACCCTAAAATTGGCGCAAGAAAATTGGAATAATTACATTCACCTTAGTAAATAAATTTAAATTCAAATTTAACCTCCCAAACCGCCCGTTAACCGCCGAGAAACCCGTTTCCTCCTTTTTCGTGCCATTTTTAGCAGCTTGTTTTGACCGTTTGACGATATCGTCTCCGATCGTACGATATCGCCCTAGATTTGACGATTTCGTCTGGACTAGAACGTCCAAACGATTTCGTCGCAAAACTAAATTTGCATAGTTGGAATCCGTTCCAACGGGTCTCCAATCCGGCAGTAAGCGTGTCCGCGCCGTTGGGACCCTTTCCCCGTTGGAGATCTCCCAAATTGGGATGATCTCCAACCTCCCAACAACTATCCTATGCCTATTTAACTCTAAGACTTTTCCTTCCCCACCCCTTGGCTGAATTTTTATGCAAATTGAACCCTTATGCTCTAAAACATCGTAATTCATATTTTGCATTAGTCCTATAGTCATTTCATTGTAGGTACACCACTGGTTTTCAGCCGGAGCCAGCACCTATCGCAGCTCGACGTAACCCGTCAAGATCGGAGGCGATCTCGTCAAATTCGGGACGATCTCGCATCGATGCGAGACGATTTCGACCGCAAGCACACATCGAGGCAATCGTGCTCTGGAGTTTGCTCTTCTCTTCTCTTTTCTCTGTCATTTCATGCTATAAATTAGATTGTTTATTCAGTTTTTATACTATATTGCATCTGGAGTTCACCCATTTTGTCTAGTTTGCATATTAAGATCATATTCTGCTATCTAAACACAGTGATTTGCATTTACTTTTGTTCTTGTATATTGTTCAACACTCATATTACCGTTTCACATAGTTTGCCCCTGTTTGCAAAATAGAATTTCTTGTATTTCGCATCCGTTTGTCGTTTTGTAGGTCTCTCGATGAATTCGTCCGACGAATTCGTCGATTGCAGTACGATCCTGTCGCTTAGACGATTTTATCAAATTGAAGGCGATTCTGTTGAATTGCGGATGATCCAGATCGCTTCAAGCTTCGTAAACTCCATCGACTTCCGGATCGGTAATCTTCATTGGCCTCCCGCAAATTCTCTCGTTTCTGTTTTCCTTTCTGTTTGTCGTATGCATTTAAATTGCATTTTCATGTAGTTTAAGTTAGAATCATTCGGCCAAACCTAGGATGAATGTTTAAAAATAAAACGAACTCATCAAAACTCATTCCCAAAACCTAGGCGTGGAAACCGCCATCAAATGTTTCCCCGGTGAACCCACCATCCGTCGAAAAATCACCAAAATGCACCTCCCTTGAGAGGCGGGACCTTCGCAAAGTCCTCTCGTCTCGAGGTACCGCACCATCCTTTTCCCATCCTCCTTCCGGGCGCGGATCCAATAGCCTGAAGGTAGGGGTGCGAAAAATTTGGAGCGATACATTTTGGTGAACCCGACGTGAATGCATCATAACCTTTTGAACAAAAACAAACAAAGACAAAAAAAAAAAAAATTAGAACAACTAAAACTTAGATGCATTTTAAAACATTTAAGGTTCAAAATCATGTTTAGATGGTAGCTCCTAAAAAGAGGTTAGCAGTTACTATAAACGTAGTAAACCAATTAGCGGCCATAGAAGTTAATTCTGTCCTTAGTGTCCCTAAAGCAAGTAGAAATCAATCCTTGTGGGACGAGCTTATCGAGAGACTTAGTATCATTTCATCTAGGTCCACACAACTTAAACAGATTAAGAGGCTAGTCTTGGATAGAATCCTGGATCCTCATCAATTAGTGTTCTATCATGAACTTCAGAGAGCTTGCCATAGGTGGCTAGCCTATAGGAGAGCTCTTGTATCTGCAAAATTTTTAACTTTCAGGGAAGATCTTGAAAGCACCGTTATAGTGCGCCCATTTCTAGTTCATATAGATTCCTTAGAAGATGATCTTATAGTTAGGAGAAGATGGAACAAAACTCCTAGAGCTATGTTATATTGTAAATATTGTCGTGAGAATTATTATTTCCAACCGAGATCTGAGATAGACAATATCACCATAGCCCTTTTCATCAAATTCTTAAAAGAAAACTTTCAATTTGAAGAAGAACATTTCATGACCCCTGAACAGCTTGAACCTATTAATGATATTCATAAATTATTCATAGAAGATTAGTTCATCTACTTTCAGCCTTATTATTATTGTGTGCATTTATTGTTTCATTTGCTGTCTTTATTATATTGTTTCAAAGAAAAACTAAAAAACTAAAAATCAAAATCAAAAAATCAAAAAACATAGTAAAAAACTTAAACATTTCATTTACAATATTGCATTAGGTATATATAAATATATACCTTTTAATTTGTTGCATATATATATATATATATATATATATATATATTATATTTTTTTTAATATATATATATTTGCTGAAATCAAAACTTAGCACCATGACTAAACTTAGGAATGGTAAAGAAATTTTAGGAGAAGGAGAAGATTGGCTACAAAATACAACCGAAAACCCAAATGTCCTTCTTGGAGATACAAATCCGGAAGGTGAAACTCTAGGTCAATCGGATGAAGACTTAGGTGAAGATAAGGAACAAGAAGGAAGTGTTAAAGAATCTTCGTCCCCTAGAATAGCTCCAAATGGAGGCATCACTTTTGACAACGCATAACATTTTCAAAAATTTCTTAATCAACATATCGACGTCCTTAATGTGGCAGTCCGTATTGATAAAGGGGAAATTAGTGATGCTCAAACAACCTTAGAACGGGCGCTTGATATGCAAACTAATCCCTTGTCTTTCATTGATCAAGAAAGTGATAAGGGTGGACCATCTAATGCGAATATGGTCACTATAGCCCAAGCCATGACCAAACAACAGGTCACCCAACCTCCTAAGCAACCTGTTACTCAACCTAAAATCACTCCCGCACAAAAGAAAATTCCCTTCACTACTTCCTTCCTCCAAACTATTGAGCAAAATGCTTTAAATAGACAAAAATCTAAAACAAAGCCAAATACAAACTTTCAACAATCTACAATACAACACAATCCAACTTCAAAACTCCTCCATAATATTTTTCCTACCAATGTTTTACACAATAGTAACATGGCATCTAATCTGCATGTTCCTCCATCCTACGCCCATAACACTTATGGCAATGCCCCACCGAATCAATATGGGGGGCAAACTAGTAGTTTGGAAGCTATGGTGAAACAATTGGCTTCACGTATGGACCAGATAGATCCCTACCGTCCCTCGTATAATTATCGAGAGATTTGTAGCCAACCATTGGATCCCATAGTGGTAGCTCAACCATACCCTAAACATTTTCCCATGCCCGTCCTGCCTATCTATAAAGGAACCGAAGATCCCATAGAACATCTTCGCATGTTTAGGATAGCATGTCACGACATATCGCATAACGACTTGCTATTACTAAAAATGTTCCCCAAAAGTTTAGGTGGAATGGCGTTAGAGTGGTATTATCAATTGCCCACTCATTCCTTAAGAAACTTTGAAGAAACAACTCGAGTCATTTGTTCATCAATTTAGTGCCTACATCGAGAGGCATGTAACTATTAAAGACCTATACAATTTAAAACAAGATAAAGACGAATGTTTTGCTGATTTCTTAGCAAGATGGAGACAATTGATAGGAAAACTGCACTTTGTGCTACCCTATAGGGAAATGTTAGACATTTTCATTAACAATTTACAAGAACAACTTTCTTATGAGCTATCAACAACTACTTTGACTACCTTCGATCAAGCTATAGACTTAGCTCGAAGAGTAGAAGATGCCCTCATTAGGAGAGGCCAACTTAGAAAGAAGGATGATGAGAAAACATCTAGAAATCAATATAAAAACAAACAAAGTTGTCGGTGATGGAGTCACCGACAACAGTAAATGTTGCTAATGTCAATGCAACAAAAACAACAGAAAAATTCATCTTGAAACCTCCCGATAAGCCTCCTCGAGAGTTCACTAGATTAAACCAACCTTTATCAACTATTTTACCTCAACTTCTTGAAAGAGGTTTAATCCAATCGCCAGCTATCCGGGAACCCGACCCAAGCATACCCGGATATAGAGCTGATTTGCACCGTGATTTTCATAGAGGTCCCGGACATTCTACCAACGCTTGTAAGAGATTGAAACATAAAATACAAGATTTGATTGACAATAATGAAATGGAAGTGCAAGCCTTCCAACCTAAACAAAACCCTCCTAATAATACCCAAAAGACTGTTCCCCAAAATCAAAATCAGAATGCCAATCAAACTTTAGACATATTTCAACACCCTTTACCAAGACATGGTAAAGAGGTAGCTAATCAAATTGAACATCACAATGTTCCCCCTCCTACCCGATATGTAGGAACCATTAGCGGGCAATTACCTGTTCAGGACTCTCACACATTCGACACAACCTTATCCCTGGTTACAACCAGGCCCTTACATAATTTTCAAACTTCTGATTCTAGCGATATAGAGTCAGATAGTGAGAGTGAAGTAGACACCATTCAATCGAATAGTTCTGAAAATGAATCAGATCCTATTCAACCTATCACAGATGCTAATGTTCCATAAGAACCATTTCCCATAAGAGTCACTACTCGACCTTCTTCTAATGAAGTCCTTCCTTATGAACAAGCCATAAACTCTCAACCGAGACCGTTTCAACGTCGTCACTATAACATTGTAGGTACCATCGGAGTCGTCACCCGACAACAAGCTCAAAATCCCCAACAAGAACCAAACCAGAACGATGGATCAGCTCCATTTGTTCTGAAAAATCCTAATAAAGGAAATCATGCTCCTATTGTTCAAACTAAACCCCCTTACAACATTAATGAGCAATTGTCTAATACCACCGCCATAATCTCCCTTTTAGATTTATTAAGATCCTCCCCCACCCATAGGGATGAATTGATGCTTACTTTGAGCCAGATGATGGTACCTCAAAACATCCAACCCGAAGCTATGGCCAATACTATCATCACGCGAGAGATTGATTGTATTGACTTTCGGGATAAAGATATCCCACAACACACTTTACACAAGGATAATCCCTTGTATATTACAGCTTTAATTGGGGATGTAGTCATCAAACGAGTCCCGATTGATAATGGCTCATCTCTAAACATTCGCACCTTTGACTTCTACCAACGATTTGGTTTTAGAAGTGATGAAATGAAGAAGACTGATATGATTATCAAAGCCTTTAATGACGAAACACAAGAAACGTGTGGAGTCATTACCCTCCCATTGCAAGTTGGTCCTAGAACCCTTGAGACAATTGTGTTTATTGTACATTGCCCAAAGATCGTACAATATACTTTTGGGTCGCCCTTGGATTAACGCCATGCGAGTAAGTCCCATCAACTTTACACCAATGTGTTAAGTTTGAGTTTAAAAATCAGTTGGTCACTATTCATGGTGACCCTAGACCTTTTGATATGTGCGCATTGGCGTAATCCAGCTTGGAGTGCAATTTTGCCCTCGCTCCGTCATCCACATATCCTAGTTCTTCTTCATCTAAAACTATGAAATATAAACCCATCACTTCATCTATTCCTCCTCCATTAACTTCATCTTCCCATATAGATCAACCACCTTCTAAACAAATTACCGTAGAACTTCAAAAAGCTCTTAAAACTACAACCAATTCTTCAAGTTCTAATCCCATAAATTCAAAACCTTCATACACATCTATCATACCTTCCACATCTCAAGACATAGGTAATAAGCCTTCTACATCTTATGCCCTTTCTGATGATCTTTTACCAGATTTATCTACAACCTTAATATCAGAAAAAATGAATGCTTTCATGCAAGATTCAGACCTTTTAAATCAATTGCCGCCATCTCCTCGTACTTTGGGCCTCCCACAACCTATGGGAAGTACTTACCAAGTCGGGAGTTGCGCCTTCATGTACAAAGGATATGACTGGGGAAGAATCCCTCATAATATCAAAACCCATCATGATGGATATGCTCGGTGCTATTTTACCAACGATTATATTAAAGCTAAACCCATGATGCTTAAAATGGGATATAAAGGGAAAGGCTTAGGACCTTTCCAAAATGGCATGAAAGAACCTTTCGAGGTAGAACCATGGCCTCGCCCGATGTGGTGTGGGCCTATTACCTAGTAAGGGTCAACCCTTTCCTTTTGAGGATGATGATCATCTCATATGCTATCAAGACTATTTGGATAGACATGTTGATTTACCTCTTAAAAATCCATCATTTTCATGCAACATGCTATCCATAGCATACCCCGAAATGATTGTCGACTCCCGATGAAGAGTTGGAAGGAGATATCTTCCATGATGTCTCTGTTGAAGAGATGTTGTACAACGGGTTTTATTTTGATGGTTCTATACCAACCATAGCTCAACTTGAGGCCACTGACCCTCATAACGAATTATCTAAATTAACTTTACAAGAATTACAAGAGTTGGGCGTTTCACCCGCCCCCACCTAATTTTGAAAGAGATCTACACATGGAGGTAGAAAATGTCATTAAAATTAATATTGGAACTGAGGACAACCCTCACATAATCAACATTGGAGCATAACTAAGTCAAGAAAAACAAGAACAATACATTGCATTTCTTAAAGAGTATGAAGATGTCTTCGCTTGGACATATGAAGATATGCCAGGTCTAGACCCTTCTGTAGTCATGCACCATCTAGTGGTCCATCCGGATGCTAAACCCGTTAAACAAAAACTTAGAAAAATGCATCCCAAAGTGGCTCGTCTAGTCAAAGGGGAGTTAGAAAAACTCCCGAATGTTATCTTCATACAAGCTATTGATTATGCTGAATGGATCTCCAATGTAGTTCCACTCACCAAGAAAGAAGCCACCAAAGTTAGGGTTTGCACAGATTTCAGAGATATTAACGCTGCATGCCCTAAAGACGACTTTCCTCTTCCAAATATGGATCAAATTATTGATTTTACTGCCGGAAGTGGGATGATGTCCTTAATGGATGGATTCTCCGGCTATAATCAGATCAGGATAGCTCCTGAAGACCAGGCTAAAACAACCTTCATTACCCCCTAGGGTACCTTTTGCTGGAAAGTGATGCCCTTTGGCCTAAAGAATGCCAGGGCAACTTATCAACGGGCTATGACCTACATCTTTCATGATATGATGCATGATATCCTACATGATTATGTAGATGATATTATAGCGCGCTCTCTTATTGAAGATCATCATTTAGACGATTTAAGAAAAGTTTTTAATCGATTACGAGAATATCTCATTCGATTAAATCCAAAAAAATGTATATTCGGAGTTAAATCCGGCAAGTTATTAGGGGTTTTAGTTTCTTTACGTGGTATCGAAATTGACCCTCTCAAAATTGCGGCTATCACTGATATGCCCGCACCCACTAATATATTTGAATTACGAAGTTTACAAGGTAAACTTCAAGCTATCCGTCGCTTCATTGATAAGTCGGCGGACAAAACCGGTCCCTTTCTTAAACTCCTTAAGAAGGACGTCCCCTTTAATTGGGACACAGAATGTAGAGAAGCTTTTGAACTTCTCAAGCAATATCTCCTTAACCCTCCGGTGCTTTCACCGCCTAAATCTGATCGCCCATTTCTTCTATATATTTCTTGCTTCGTATTCTGCCTTAGGAGCTATGTTAGCTCACCTTGATGATGAAAAACGAGAACGTGCTAATTATTACATTAGCCGCACCTTCATCAGTTATGAAACCCGCTATACAGAGTTAGAGAAGTTATGTCTAGCAGTCGTGTTTGCTACGCAAAAATTATGACATTACATGCTTAGCCAAAAAACGTATGTCATTGCCAAATATGATCCTTTAAGATATCTCATGAGTCGACCTTATTTATCGGGTCGCACAGCCAAGTGGGTTCTTGCTCTAAGCGAGTTTGATCTCACCTTCATAGGACAGAAGTCTGTTAAGGGTCAAATCATAGCAGATCAATTAGCCGCCGCACCCTTAGAGTCTACTCATCCCCTCATTATCGAGTTTCCCGATGAATGCCTTCAATTAGAGGCGGACCTTGTTGAACAATGGTCCTTATACTTTGATGGAGCCCGATGCATGAGTGGGGTCAAAGTGGGTATTATTTTAATATCTCCGCAAAAACATCTTATTCCTCCGTCCTTCAAACTAACCTTTGCTTGCACCAACAATATCGCTGAGTATGAAGCTCTAATCCTTGGATTACGAGCCGCTTTAGCGCTTAAAATTAAAAAACCTCTTAGTTTTTGGGGATTCCCAATTGGTTATAAACCAAATTAATGAAGTTTATCGCACTGTAGATGATAAACTTCGCCCATATAAGGCCTATGTTTTACAACTAATGGCCTTGTTTGATCAAGTTACCTTGGAAGCCATTCCTCGAACTAGCAACCGTGCAACTCGACGCCATGGCCGCCGCCGCATCTCTCTTGCCCTTGGAGTTAGACGACGAATATGCTACTATCATCATTCGTCGACTCCAGGAACCCGCTTCACATAAGTCATGCTTAGAGCCTTTGGATGTGTTTCTAATCAAGGAAACTACTCCCGAACTCCGTATACGTACATATTTGATTTCCTCCAAAATGGGACTTTCCCTGCTAATTCTAATCGCAACCAACGTCGGTTATTACGTCGACGAGCAAGTCGATTTGTAATCATTGGCAATACTTTATATAGGAGATCTTTTGAAGGTATCCTATTAAGATGTCTAAATTTAGAAGAGTCTAAATCAGCTTTGAGTGAAGCCCACGATGGATCTTGTGGAGGACACTTTAGTGGTAGCGTCATTGCTAAAAAGCTCCTTCGGATAGGATACTTTTGGCCTACCATGGAAACGGATGCACATGAATATGTGCGCCATTGCGACAAGTGTCAAAAACATGCCGACCTTGTCCATGCGCCTGCACAAGAGCTGTAGGCTATTTCTTCTCCTTGGCCCTTTTCTAAATGGGGCTTGGATATTATTGGTAAAATTAATCCCGTGTCTTCTCGATGGACATAAGTTCATCATAACCGCCACTCGAGTATTTCACGAAGTGGGTTGAAGCTATGCCTTTAGCTTCCCGCACCGGTTCACAGTGTCTCTAAATTCATTTTTAATCAAATCATCTCGTAGGTTCGAATTCTCGCAAATCTCATCTCTCGACAATGGAACTCCATTCAAAAATAAAGATGTTAAAAAATTATGTCAAAAATATAAGATTCAACATCGCTGGTCTACTCCCTATTATCCTCGTGGTAATGGTCAAGCGTAAGCTTCTAACAAAACTCTAATCAAAATTCTCAAAATACTAGTCAATAAAACTGGCCGTGACTCGGCATATTCAATTATATCCAGCCTCGTGGGCTTATCGAACTAGTGTTCGAACCCCCACGGGCACTTCACCATTTGTTTTGGTATATGGTGCCGAGCAGCTTTTTCCATTTGAATTAGAAGTTCCTTCTTTGGCTCCGCTACTTCAAGACACCGAAGTAGGAGATGAATATCGCGCTGGCAGACTCAGTCAGCTGGAACTCCTAGATGAAAAATGCATCAATGCTTTAGAGCATCTCCGTGCATACCAAAACAAGCTTAAAAGAGCATATAATAAGAAAGTTCGTCATCGATCCTTTGAGATTGGCGATCTTGTTCTAAAAGAAAATCAAAAAAATACAAATGCAACCAAAGACCTCAAAGGTAAATTTGAGCCCAACTGGCTTGGACCATACATCATTACCGCAAAATTTGAATCAGGAGCATATAAATTATCTACCTTAGATGGTAAAGAACTTAAAGAACCCATGAATATTTTACATCTCAAACGTTATTATGCATAAATTTGGTTATTTCATCCGTGTATATATTCGTTCAAAATCATTATCTTGTATTTCTTTCAATTTATTCAAAAACCTCAAAAACATTCATAAAATCTTCAAAAATCTTCAAAAATATTTATTGCATTTATTAAAAGCACTTGTAAAGTTCCTTTTGCTCCAAAACAAAAATCAACATAAAAATCCAAAAACAACTATATGCTTGACTCTTTCGAAACCAAAACAATATACATAATAAAGAGAGAGTCAACATTCTCAAAACTTTCTCAAAATCATTATTTTCTTACAATTATTGCAATTCTATGTTTCAACTTATTTTGGATAAAACTAGCATTTATTTGGCATCCCTCACTTGCACACTCACACAATAAATATCTTGATTTTATCTGGCATGATTACTAATCTCTCTTATATCAAAGTTCACAAAATTCAATTAAATAAATTTTGAGCATAGAGAATTGATGCCTAGCAAAAATCATTTCACAATATTTCATGCATAATATTTTTATGGAAATCTGAAAGAAAACCATCATCATCATCATTTGCATCATCACAACAAAGTCTTAAGAAAGTATCTTAAGCACTCTTTTCTTTTAACAATATTTCTATCCTGGGACTAGCTTGACGACCGAGTGAGCAGCGACTCCATGAAATGGTCTATAATAGCGAAAATGTCCTTTGAAATTATTGTTAGAAATCTCTTTTTATTTTTTATCACATTTCATTACAACCAATCAATTTGTTACATCAGATTATTTCATTTAAAATATTTAAAGCATGACATCCAAGTTATAATATTTTCCAAAACGACATAATTACATGAATCATCAATAAAATCATTACATCAATCAACTCAATCAATCAATCAAACATAAAAAGCATCATAAGCATCACCTAAGACAAGTCATATGATCAAAAATATCTCATCTATATATATCAACATAATATATACATCATCAACACTGGATTGGTATGCCACAATCTATACCTCGGCATACTCAATCCTCTATCAATACAAGTATAATACAATATCAGTGGCAGTATCTCGCCCTCTAGCCTCGAGAGCCTCTAGAGCTCTCGACCTCATCTCCTCCCCTACCCTACAAAGGACGAGGTGGTCCCATCATAGTATGTGTGGTACTGCGAGTCCTCGTCGTTGATCGGGATGAGCTCCTCGTCGACCCCCGTCCCGATAGGGATCTCGCTATGGCAAGTGGCACCTGCATCCTCCGGCCCTCTAGCATCGCCCGGTAGTATATCACCCGATAGAATGCGGTCTGAGAAACCAACCGCATCAGCCTCCCGAGTGCTCACCCCTTCGCCTCGTGCCCTGAGATGAGCATTCTCATCTCGTAGCTGCGACACCTCAGCCTGGTGCTGTGCAGCTTCATCCTATAACATCTGCACCTGAGCTCGCAGATGATCTCTCTTTGCCTGGAGAGTAGCCATCTCGCTACTCTCACCAATGTCCACACCCTTGCCCTTATCAAGCGATGGTGGCCTCTGTGGATATGGGGGTCTCACCTCCCTCCTCTCCCTCTCCCTCTGCCGCGGCCTCTCCCGTGCCTGTGGCCTCCTCTGCTCTCCTCTGCCATGACCCCGGGCTACCTCTACTACCGCCTGGTGCCACCTCCCTATCCGACGCACAACTACATGGATAGGTCCTTGAGCCCTCGTCATCCGAGGAGGGCAGATTCCTGCATACCAGGCATCATAGCCATCGACTACCCCTACATCATCCCCATCCACTGGCTGAATGGGGGCATCGTTCGCGTCCTGACTCTAGAATCGCTACATATCTGGATCCCCGCTAACTGTGGTATTATCCTGAACAGTCCGAGAAAACTCATAATCCCTGAGATATGGGATCCCCTACTGTAGACCAAACTATCGCAACACTCGATCATAGCGGTGGAGCTCCACCTCTCCCCTCTCCATCCGTAGCCCATCAGACTCGCCCCGATGCGAGCCGCCTCCCGTGCGTCCTCTCCGCCCACCCCCGGATGATCCCTCCATGGCCTCCAGTGGATCCGGTCCTGGGACCAAGTCATCCAGTAGTCTCCGGGACACCGGCAGGTCGATCCGTCGCTGTGCCCCTCTCCGGAGCCACCAGTAGAAGACTCGGGGCCTCTCCCCATCAACCCCTATCGATGGAAGCCCTACCGGCCTCCGCATCGCAATGTGCTCCCAACACCAAACCCCGTAGGAGCGATGTCATGACCGGACATCGCCCGCCCTTGTACACGACCCCATAAAGGATCCCGTTCAACCGGCATAGAACAAAGCCTCCCCAAGAAAATCTGTAGCCATGGTCGCGCATGTCGCAGATCACATCTACCAACATCCATGGTACCCTGCATCCGCTCCGGTGGCACAGCGTAAGTCCACCAACCACCCCACCCAAAACTCGTGTCAGTGTAGATGCCCTGCATCTGGCGTAGGGTGCTCGATGTTCACTCCGCCCTTCTCCAGGGTGAATCTCGGGTCACCGCAGAGTCTTCCCATCGCATGGCCCTGATTGGCCGCAGGTGTGATCATCCTCCCTTGTATGGGGATTCTAAGAATCCTCCATACATCCTCTAGTGTGGGAGTCATCTCCCCGTTGGTAACCAAAAGCATGAAGAGCCCGGTACCACCTCTCCGCTAGGGCCGTCGCAGGCCCCATGTCAAGAGAAACCCGTGGCATCTCTCGCCACATGTCGTAAGTCGGCCTCGTGCCACCGATCCCGCTCCTCCCGGGTGAGAGCGGCCAAGTCATCTCTCAGCCCTCCATATTTCCACTCTCTTGCTCTTTAGTAATCCTCTCTACAAGCATAAACAATCAAAACAACAAACAATCATTAATAACAATTTTAGCAATCAATAATGCCACTTAAAGATCAAATTTTTGCAATTGATGATATCGCCCACTATTGGCCGATATCGTCCGAAATTTGAGCAAAATCGTCTCCGATTTTGCGTGTCGAAATCGTCTCTAATTTGACGAAATCGTCCCTTTTTCGCCGATTTCGCCCTTGGGCGAAATTGACGAACTTGAGACGATTTCGTCTAACTAGGGACGATTTCGTTCGGACGACGTCGATGGCCAAAAATGGCCGCGATGCTCAAAATTCATCCTAAAATTCATTTACAAAGCATGTAAATTCAAATTAAATCAATCTAAACTAAGTTTAAACCCCTACCCGTAGACCGCGGTGGACCTCTGCAGATCTGTGCGCTGTCTCTACCATTTTTGCTCCAGAGCTCTAAAAATAGTAAAATGAATAGTAACAATGAATTAGGGTTTTACCCTATTTTTCTTAATTTTATTCAAAATAATTCAACAATAATTTTTGTTTTTCCGTGTTTTTACCTCAAACGTTCGATTTGGGTAAAAACACGGAGGGGGCACCATAGTAAGCTGTCGTACGATTCAACCAAGAATCGTCGCCTAAAAATGGGAATAATTTTTTGCTTTCTCGTAGATCGAGAAGAACTCATCTTTAACGCATTTTCTTCGGAAAATTTGCTAAAGAGGGGGCAAAATGTAGCACCCTAAAATTGGCAGTAAAATTGGAATAATTACATTCACCTTAGTAAATAAATTTAAATTCAAATTTAACCTCCCAAACCGCCCGTTAACCACCGAGAAACCCGTTTCCTCCTTTTCCGTGCCATTTTTAGCAGTTGTTTTGACCGTTTGACGATATCGTCTCCGATCAGATGATATCTCCCTAGATTTGACGATTTCGTCTGGACTAGAATGTCCAGATGATTTTTTTGTAAAACTAAATTTGCATAGTTGGAATCCGTTCCAACAGGTCTCCAATCCGGGCAGAAGCATGTCTGCGCCGTTGGGACCCTTCCCCCGTTGGAGATCTCCCAAATTGGGATGATCTCCAACCTCCCAACAACTATCCTATGCCTATTTAACTCTAAAACTTTTCCCTCCCCAACCCCTCGGCTAAATTTTTATGTAAATCGAACCCTTATGCTCTAAAACATCGAATTCAAATTTGTTTTGCACTAGTCCTATAGTAATTTTATTGTAGGTACACCACTGGTTTTCAGCCGGAGCCAACACCTATCACAGCCGACGAACCTGTCAAGATCGGAGGCGATCTCATCAAATTCGGGACGATCTCATACTGATGCGAGACGATTTCGACTGCAAGACACATCGAGGCAACCGTGCCTCGGAGTTTGCTCTTCTCTTCTCTTTTTCTCTGTCATTTTATGCTATAAATTAGATTGTCTATTCAGTTTTTATACTATATTGCATCTGGAGTTCACCCATTTTGTCTAGTTTGCATATTAAGATCATATTCTGCTATCTAAACATAGTGATTTGCATTTACTTTTGTTCTTGTATATTGTTCAACACTCATATTACTTTTTCATATAGTTTGCCCCTGTTTACAAAATAGAATTTCTTGTATTTCGCATATGTTTGTTGTTTTGCAGGTCTCTGATGAATTCATCTGACGAATTCATCAAATTGCAGACGATCCCGTCATTTTAGATGATTTTATCAAATTGAAGGCGATTCTGTTGAATTGCATACGATCCGGATCGCTACAAGCTTTAGAAACTCCATCAGACTTCCGGATCGTAATCTTCATTGGCCTCCTCCAAATTCTCTGTTTCTGCTTTCTTTTCTGTTTGCTGTATTCATTTAAATTGCATTTTCATGTAGTTTAAGTTAGAATCATTCGGCCAAACCTAGGATGAATGTTTAAAAATAAAATGAACTCATCAAAACTCATTCCCAAAACCTAGGCATGGAAACTGCCACCAAATGTTTCCTTGGTGAACCCACCATCCGTCGAAAAATCACCAAAATGCACCTCCCTTGAGAGGCGGGACCTTCGCAAAGTCCTCTCATCCGAGGTACCGCACCATCCTTTTCCCATCCTCCTTCCGGGCGTGGATCCAATAGCCTGAAGGTAGGGGTGCAAAAAATTTGGAGCGATACAAAAA